>OY997395.1:6610076-6633076 GCA_963921505.1 Phakellia ventilabrum | reverse complement strand
GTTGCGTGTGCTCTGGCCCTGGCCTGGCCTGGCCTGGCCTGGCCTGGCCTGGCCTGGCCTGGCCTGGCCTGGCCTGGCCTGGCCCTGGCCCTGGCCCTGGCCCTGGCCCTGGCCTGGCCTGGCCCTGGCCCTGGCCTGGCCTGGCCCTGGCCTGGCCCTGGCCCTGGCCCTGGCCCTGGCCCTGGCCCTGGCCCTGGCCCTGGCCCTGGCCCTGGCCCTGGCCCTGGCCTGGCCCTGGCCCTGGCCTGGCCCTGGCCCTGGCCCTGGCCCTGGCCCTGGCCCTGGCCCTGGCCTGGCCTGGCCTGGCCCTGGCCCTGGCCCTGGCCTGGCCCTGGCCCTGGCCCTGGCCCTGGCCCTGGCCTGGCCCTGGCCCTGGCCTGGCCCTGGCCCTGGCCCTGGCCCTGGCCTGGCCCTGGCCCTGGCCCTGGCCCTGGCCTGGCCTGGCCTGGCCCTGGCCCTGGCCTGGCTGGCCCTGGCCCTGGCCTGGCCTGGCCTGGCCCTGGCCCTGGCCCTGGCCTGGCCCTGGCCCTGGCCTGGCCCTGGCCTGGCCTGGCCCTGGCCTGGCCCTGGCCCTGGCCCTGGCCCTGGCCCTGGCCTGGCCTGGCCCTGGCCTGGCCTGGCCCTGGCCCTGGCCCTGGCCCTGGCCCTGGCCCTGGCCCTGGCCCTGGCCCTGGCCCTGGCCCTGGCCCTGGCCCTGGCCCTGGCCCTGGCCCTGGCCCTGGCCCTGGCCCTGGCCCTGGCCCTGGCCTGGCCCTGGCCCTGGCCTGGCCCTGGCCCTGGCCCTGGCCCTGGCCCTGGCCTGGCCCTGGCCCTGGCCCTGGCCCTGGCCCTGGCCCTGGCCCTGGCCTGGCCCTGGCCCTGGCCCTGGCCCTGGCCCTGGCCCTGGCCCTGGCCCTGGCCCTGGCCCTGGCCCTGGCCCTGGCCCTGGCCCTGGCCCTGGCCCTGGCCCTGGCCCTGGCCCTGGCCTGGCCCTGGCCTGGCCTGGCCCTGGCCCTGGCCTGGCCCTGGCCCTGGCCTGGCCCTGGCCCTGGCCTGGCCCTGGCCCTGGCCCTGGCCCTGGCCCTGGCCCTGGCCCTGGCCCTGGCCCTGGCCCTGGCCTGGCCTGGCCTGGCCTGGCCTGGCCTGGCCTGGCCTGGCCCTGGCCCTGGCCCTGGCCCTGGCCCTGGCCCTGGCCCTGGCCCTGGCCCTGGCCCTGGCCCTGGCCTGGCCCTGGCCCTGGCCCTGGCCTGGCCCTGGCCCTGGCCCTGGCCTGGCCTGGCCCTGGCCCTGGCCCTGGCCCTGGCCTGGCCTGGCCCTGGCCTGGCCTGGCCTGGCCTGGCCCTGGCCCTGGCCCTGGCCCTGGCCTGGCCTGGCCTGGCCTGGCCTGGCCTGGCCCTGGCCTGGCCCTGGCCCTGGCCCTGGCCTGGCCCTGGCCCTGGCCCTGGCCCTGGCCTGGCCTGGCCTGGCCTGGCCTGGCCCTGGCCCTGGCCCTGGCCTGGCCTGGCCTGGCCCTGGCCCTGGCCCTGGCCCTGGCCTGGCCCTGGCCTGGCCCTGGCCCTGGCCCTGGCCCTGGCCCTGGCCTGGCCTGGCCCTGGCCCTGGCCCTGGCCCTGGCCCTGGCCCTGGCCCTGGCCCTGGCCCTGGCCCTGGCCCTGGCCCTGGCCCTGGCCCTGGCCCTGGCCCTGGCCCTGGCCCTGGCCCTGGCCCTGGCCCTGGCCCTGGCCCTGGCCCTGGCCCTGGCCCTGGCCCTGGCCCTGGCCCTGGCCCTGGCCCTGGCCCTGGCCCTGGCCCTGGCCCTGGCCCTGGCCCTGGCCCTGGCCCTGGCCCTGGCCCTGGCCCTGGCCCTGGCCCTGGCCTGGCCTGGCCCTGGCCCTGGCCCTGGCCCTGGCCCTGGCCCTGGCCCTGGCCCTGGCCCTGGCCCTGGCCCTGGCCCTGGCCCTGGCCCTGGCCCTGGCCCTGGCCCTGGCCCTGGCCCTGGCCCTGGCCCTGGCCCTGGCCCTGGCCCTGGCCCTGGCCCTGGCCCTGGCCCTGGCCCTGGCCCTGGCCCTGGCCTGGCCCTGGCCCTGGCCCTGGCCCTGGCCCTGGCCCTGGCCCTGGCCCTGGCCCTGGCCCTGGCCCTGGCCCTGGCCCTGGCCTGGCCCTGGCCCTGGCCCTGGCCCTGGCCTGGCCCTGGCCTGGCCTGGCCCTGGCCCTGGCCTGGCCCTGGCCCTGGCCCTGGCCCTGGCCCTGGCCCTGGCCCTGGCCCTGGCCCTGGCCCTGGCCCTGGCCCTGGCCCTGGCCCTGGCCCTGGCCTGGCCTGGCCTGGCCTGGCCTGGCCCTGGCCCTGGCCCTGGCCTGGCCCTGGCCCTGGCCCTGGCCCTGGCCCTGGCCCTGGCCCTGGCCCTGGCCCTGGCCCTGGCCCTGGCCCTGGCCTGGCCCTGGCCTGGCCCTGGCCCTGGCCTGGCCTGGCCCTGGCCCTGGCCCTGGCCCTGGCCCTGGCCCTGGCCCTGGCCCTGGCCCTGGCCCTGGCCCTGGCCCTGGCCCTGGCCTGGCCTGGCCCTGGCCCTGGCCCTGGCCTGGCCTGGCCCTGGCCCTGGCCTGGCCCTGGCCCTGGCCCTGGCCCTGGCCCTGGCCCTGGCCCTGGCCCTGGCCCTGGCCCTGGCCCTGGCCCTGGCCCTGGCCTGGCCCTGGCCCTGGCCCTGGCCCTGGCCCTGGCCCTGGCCCTGGCCCTGGCCCTGGCCCTGGCCCTGGCCCTGGCCCTGGCCCTGGCCCTGGCCCTGGCCCTGGCCCTGGCCCTGGCCCTGGCCCTGGCCCTGGCCCTGGCCCTGGCCCTGGCCCTGGCCCTGGCCCTGGCCCTGGCCCTGGCCCTGGCCCTGGCCCTGGCCCTGGCCCTGGCCTGGCCCTGGCCCTGGCCCTGGCCCTGGCCCTGGCCCTGGCCCTGGCCCTGGCCCTGGCCCTGGCCCTGGCCCTGGCCTGGCCCTGGCCCTGGCCCTGGCCCTGGCCCTGGCCCTGGCCTGGCCCTGGCCCTGGCCCTGGCCCTGGCCCTGGCCCTGGCCCTGGCCCTGGCCTGGCCCTGGCCCTGGCCCTGGCCCTGGCCCTGGCCTGGCCCTGGCCCTGGCCCTGGCCCTGGCCCTGGCCCTGGCCCTGGCCCTGGCCCTGGCCCTGGCCCTGGCCCTGGCCTGGCCTGGCCCTGGCCCTGGCCCTGGCCCTGGCCCTGGCCCTGGCCCTGGCCCTGGCCCTGGCCCTGGCCCTGGCCCTGGCCTGGCCCTGGCCTGGCCCTGGCCCTGGCCCTGGCCCTGGCCCTGGCCCTGGCCCTGGCCCTGGCCCTGGCCCTGGCCCTGGCCCTGGCCCTGGCCCTGGCCCTGGCCCTGGCCCTGGCCCTGGCCCTGGCCCTGGCCCTGGCCCTGGCCCTGGCCCTGGCCCTGGCCCTGGCCCTGGCCCTGGCCCTGGCCCTGGCCCTGGCCCTGGCCCTGGCCCTGGCCCTGGCCTGGCCCTGGCCCTGGCCCTGGCCCTGGCCCTGGCCCTGGCCCTGGCCCTGGCCCTGGCCCTGGCCCTGGCCCTGGCCCTGGCCCTGGCCCTGGCCCTGGCCCTGGCCCTGGCCCTGGCCCTGGCCCTGGCCCTGGCCCTGGCCCTGGCCTGGCCTGGCCTGGCCCTGGCCCTGGCCCTGGCCCTGGCCCTGGCCTGGCCCTGGCCTGGCCCTGGCCCTGGCCCTGGCCCTGGCCCTGGCCCTGGCCCTGGCCCTGGCCCTGGCCCTGGCCCTGGCCCTGGCCTGGCCTGGCCCTGGCCCTGGCCCTGGCCCTGGCCCTGGCCCTGGCCCTGGCCCTGGCCCTGGCCCTGGCCCTGGCCCTGGCCCTGGCCCTGGCCCTGGCCTGGCCCTGGCCCTGGCCCTGGCCCTGGCCTGGCCTGGCCCTGGCCCTGGCCCTGGCCCTGGCCCTGGCCCTGGCCCTGGCCCTGGCCCTGGCCTGGCCCTGGCCCTGGCCCTGGCCCTGGCCTGGCCCTGGCCCTGGCCCTGGCCCTGGCCCTGGCCCTGGCCCTGGCCTGGCCCTGGCCCTGGCCCTGGCCTGGCCTGGCCCTGGCCCTGGCCCTGGCCCTGGCCCTGGCCCTGGCCCTGGCCCTGGCCCTGGCCCTGGCCCTGGCCCTGGCCCTGGCCCTGGCCCTGGCCCTGGCCCTGGCCCTGGCCCTGGCCCTGGCCCTGGCCCTGGCCTGGCCTGGCCCTGGCCCTGGCCTGGCCCTGGCCCTGGCCCTGGCCCTGGCCCTGGCCTGGCCCTGGCCTGGCCTGGCCCTGGCCCTGGCCCTGGCCCTGGCCCTGGCCTGGCCCTGGCCCTGGCCCTGGCCCTGGCCCTGGCCCTGGCCCTGGCCCTGGCCCTGGCCCTGGCCCTGGCCTGGCCCTGGCCCTGGCCCTGGCCCTGGCCCTGGCCCTGGCCCTGGCCCTGGCCTGGCCTGGCCTGGCCTGGCCTGGCCTGGCCTGGCCTGGCCTGGCCTGGCCTGGCCTGGCCTGGCCTGGCCTGGCCTGGCCTGGCCTGGCCTGGCCTGGCCTGGCCTGGCCTGGCCCTGGCCCTGGCCTGGCCTGGCCTGGCCTGGCCTGGCCTGGCCTGGCCTGGCCTGGCCTGGCCTGGCCTGGCCTGGCCTGGCCTGGCCTGGCCTGGCCTGGCCCTGGCCTGGCCTGGCCTGGCCTGGCCCTGGCCTGGCCTGGCCTGGCCCTGGCCTGGCCTGGCCTGGCCCTGGCCTGGCCTGGCCCTGGCCTGGCCTGGCCTGGCCTGGCCTGGCCTGGCCTGGCCTGGCCTGGCCTGGCCTGGCCTGGCCTGGCCTGGCCCTGGCCTGGCCCTGGCCTGGCCCTGGCCCTGGCCCTGGCCCTGGCCTGGCCTGGCCTGGCCTGGCCTGGCCTGGCCTGGCCTGGCCTGGCCTGGCCCTGGCCTGGCCTGGCCTGGCCTGGCCCTGGCCTGGCCCTGGCCTGGCCTGGCCTGGCCTGGCCCTGGCCCTGGCCTGGCCCTGGCCCTGGCCTGGCCTGGCCTGGCCCTGGCCCTGGCCTGGCCCTGGCCCTGGCCCTGGCCCTGGCCCTGGCCCTGGCCCTGGCCCTGGCCTGGCCCTGGCCCTGGCCCTGGCCCTGGCCCTGGCCCTGGCCTGGCCCTGGCCCTGGCCCTGGCCCTGGCCCTGGCCCTGGCCCTGGCCCTGGCCCTGGCCCTGGCCCTGGCCCTGGCCTGGCCTGGCCTGGCCTGGCCTGGCCCTGGCCTGGCCCTGGCCCTGGCCCTGGCCTGGCCCTGGCCCTGGCCTGGCCTGGCCTGGCCCTGGCCCTGGCCCTGGCCTGGCCTGGCCCTGGCCCTGGCCCTGGCCCTGGCCCTGGCCCTGGCCCTGGCCCTGGCCCTGGCCCTGGCCTGGCCTGGCCTGGCCCTGGCCTGGCCCTGGCCTGGCCCTGGCCCTGGCCTGGCCCTGGCCTGGCCTGGCCTGGCCTGGCCTGGCCTGGCCCTGGCCTGGCCTGGCCTGGCCTGGCCTGGCCTGGCCTGGCCTGGCCTGGCCTGGCCCTGGCCTGGCCTGGCCTGGCCCTGGCCTGGCCTGGCCTGGCCTGGCCTGGCCTGGCCCTGGCCCTGGCCCTGGCCTGGCCTGGCCCTGGCCTGGCCTGGCCTGGCCTGGCCTGGCCTGGCCTGGCCTGGCCTGGCCTGGCCTGGCCCTGGCCTGGCCTGGCCTGGCCCTGGCCTGGCCCTGGCCCTGGCCTGGCCTGGCCCTGGCCCTGGCCTGGCCTGGCCTGGCCTGGCCCTGGCCTGGCCTGGCCTGGCCTGGCCTGGCCCTGGCCCTGGCCTGGCCCTGGCCCTGGCCTGGCCTGGCCCTGGCCCTGGCCTGGCCTGGCCTGGCCTGGCCTGGCCTGGCCTGGCCTGGCCCTGGCCCTGGCCCTGGCCCTGGCCTGGCCCTGGCCCTGGCCCTGGCCTGGCCCTGGCCTGGCCTGGCCTGGCCTGGCCTGGCCTGGCCCTGGCCCTGGCCTGGCCCTGGCCCTGGCCCTGGCCCTGGCCCTGGCCCTGGCCCTGGCCTGGCCTGGCCTGGCCTGGCCTGGCCCTGGCCTGGCCCTGGCCCTGGCCCTGGCCCTGGCCCTGGCCCTGGCCCTGGCCCTGGCCTGGCCCTGGCCTGGCCCTGGCCCTGGCCCTGGCCTGGCCCTGGCCCTGGCCTGGCCTGGCCTGGCCCTGGCCCTGGCCCTGGCCCTGGCCCTGGCCCTGGCCCTGGCCCTGGCCCTGGCCCTGGCCCTGGCCCTGGCCCTGGCCCTGGCCTGGCCCTGGCCTGGCCCTGGCCTGGCCCTGGCCTGGCCCTGGCCCTGGCCCTGGCCCTGGCCCTGGCCCTGGCCTGGCCCTGGCCTGGCCCTGGCCTGGCCCTGGCCTGGCCTGGCCTGGCCCTGGCCCTGGCCTGGCCCTGGCCTGGCCCTGGCCCTGGCCCTGGCCCTGGCCTGGCCCTGGCCCTGGCCCTGGCCTGGCCCTGGCCCTGGCCTGGCCCTGGCCCTGGCCCTGGCCTGGCCCTGGCCCTGGCCCTGGCCCTGGCCTGGCCCTGGCCCTGGCCCTGGCCCTGGCCCTGGCCCTGGCCCTGGCCCTGGCCCTGGCCTGGCCCTGGCCCTGGCCTGGCCTGGCCTGGCCTGGCCCTGGCCCTGGCCCTGGCCCTGGCCCTGGCCCTGGCCCTGGCCCTGGCCCTGGCCCTGGCCCTGGCCCTGGCCTGGCCTGGCCTGGCCTGGCCTGGCCCTGGCCTGGCCTGGCCCTGGCCTGGCCTGGCCCTGGCCCTGGCCCTGGCCCTGGCCTGGCCTGGCCCTGGCCTGGCCCTGGCCCTGGCCCTGGCCCTGGCCCTGGCCCTGGCCCTGGCCTGGCCCTGGCCTGGCCTGGCCTGGCCTGGCCCTGGCCTGGCCCTGGCCTGGCCTGGCCTGGCCCTGGCCTGGCCCTGGCCTGGCCCTGGCCCTGGCCCTGGCCTGGCCCTGGCCTGGCCCTGGCCTGGCCTGGCCTGGCCCTGGCCTGGCCCTGGCCTGGCCTGGCCCTGGCCTGGCCTGGCCCTGGCCCTGGCCCTGGCCTGGCCCTGGCCCTGGCCTGGCCCTGGCCTGGCCCTGGCCTGGCCTGGCCTGGCCTGGCCTGGCCCTGGCCCTGGCCTGGCCTGGCCCTGGCCCTGGCCCTGGCCTGGCCTGGCCTGGCCCTGGCCCTGGCCCTGGCCCTGGCCCTGGCCTGGCCTGGCCTGGCCTGGCCTGGCCTGGCCCTGGCCTGGCCTGGCCTGGCCCTGGCCCTGGCCTGGCCTGGCCTGGCCTGGCTGGCCTGGCCCTGGCCTGGCCTGGCCTGGCCTGGCCCTGGCCTGGCCTGGCCTGGCCTGGCCCTGGCCCTGGCCCTGGCCCTGGCCCTGGCCTGGCCCTGGCCCTGGCCCTGGCCTGGTGTGGATGCTAAATTTGTTCATTATGCATGAAATGTTCCGGGAATTTTGACTAACCCCAACCAGAGAACAGTAGCCTCCGCTAAGCTTTCACTAACCCTAGTGTGAATGCTAAATTTGTTCATTATGCATGAAATGTTCCGGGAATTTTGACTAACCCCAACCAGAGAACAGTAGCCTCCGCTAAGCTTTCACTAACCCTAGTGTGAATGCAGAAATGTTTCTCTATGCATGAAATGTTATGGGAATTTTGACTAACCCCAACCAGAGAACAGTAGCCTCCGCTAAACTTTCACTAGCCCTAGTGTGAATGCAGAAATGTTTCACTATGCATAAAATGTTATGGGAATTTTGACTAACCCCAACCAGAGAACAGTAGCCAGCTATTGTTCTCTGGTTGGGGTTATAACGTCACTAGGAATGAAGCTAATGATATGCTTTTCTTTCTTTAATTGCAGGAGGTGTTTCCCCGACCTGCCTTGCTTGCATGATCCACCTTCATGGGTTGTAGACACTGCAAACTAAGGACCATATGGTTCTGTGGTGTCTATATTTCATGCTTGTGGAATTTGCTTGAACTCACTCAACCCTTGAACTCTTTGTTCGAACTAATTCTTATTATTTTTCTTTTGTTCATAACTCTATTATTTCCATTTGCCTGATTATATAGTTTCTTCTTCATTTTCTGTTTTTACACATTCTGGAATAATTTCCTGACTCATCCTCCTTAAATATCATCGCTTAATTTGACTCGACCTATATATAATTTTTCATGAATGGTATGCATGAGATAATTACTTAGGGGTATGAGAGCATTACAGACGCACTGTGGAGTGCGCGTGACTCCGCCCACGCCCGAACCTCACCCGGCCCGGTGAAGGCCTTAGCTTACTGCACAAGTGCAACATTTACTGCAATTATGCAGTATGAGCTCTTTCACTGCAAAATTCTGACTATTTAAAATTATATTGGTACAGAGGTGACATCAAGGCTGCTCTACAAACAGGCTATCCCACGGGTCTATACTGACGGCATAGATCACGTAATGACCATGGCTAGCGCTACTACCCATTGCTGTGATCCCATTTCTGTCACTGTGGTGGACACAGCAGTACAGTGACCGTGTAGCTGACGTGCATTAATGTATTCGAAAGCTATTACAACAACAAGTTTGCACAGAGGGCCGTTATACAGCTAAAACTGAACAGCACCACCATACATTATGCGCCGTTGCTAGGGAGGCCTACGCCCATTTTCTGCCAAAATCGGCCATTTTGCTGTTTTAGGGGTTAAACGTGTACTTAAAGTATAGGCGAAAGCCATGGGTAGCACTGCTAACCATGCTGACGTGGCACTTCTTCTTAAGTACTGTTGTATAGGGAAGTTAATGAGCAAAAACGGGCAGACATTTGCACATAGATCCAACCTAGAGTTGTATTTCATCGGCTTTCAATTATAAAGACTGAATTTTTTTGTCCTTCTTTGCAAACTTGCTAAAATTTTTGGCGTGGAATATTTCATCTTGGAGAACGAGATTTTAGGCTTTGCATTACAACTGGAAGTTTCCACTAGCCCCGTTTTCATGCACGAGTAAGAGCTATTTGTACTTGATGGAAACGAGTTGCTTCCACCGCCCAGCAATAGCTACATGGCTAGCAAACGGCTGGCAATCCTACTGAATGGGCGGGGCTCATTGCATGCACGTGACTATTAAGAGGGTACTATACAGTCGTGTTGCAGGAGAGCTCTATCGTATCAAGGTGAGTCCGATAGAATATAAGTCCCACTCTAATATGGGCCTTCATGTAGCCATTACACGGATCGAAGCCATCGAGAAGCCCGAGCCCCACCCCTCTATCTGAACAGCATTATAGCGCAGCAATGTATGCATAGATGTATGTGCTAGAATTGTCCAGTGAAGCTGAGCTACCAGGGTTTTGATGGCTATCCATGATAGCCACGAAAAACATTAAAATACTCGGAAGGAGCAATGCTATGTATGTATGTATGCATTCATTCATTCCAGGACTCGCTCCAGGAGGTCCTAGCAAGAGCGAGCGAGCACTGGAGAGGCTCGTGTAGGTGAGTCGTCAGGGTTAGGGTGGTCACACAACATGCAGCCTTTGGTTGGCCCGATGATTTCATATCAAGCATCCATCAATGGCTCTTACTATGGGCTGGTATCCGTATGGCAGTGTGGCTTGATAAAGAAATCATCGTGGACTGACTGACTGGCTGTGTGACAGATAGGTATCTAGTGCGGGCACGTAAAACATAAGTCACCCTCTCTGCCTGCCCTAAGCCCGGGCTCTTAAGTACGTACGTGGCCAGTATATCTGCCTTGTGTGGTGTGTGTGTGTGTGTGTCTGTGTGTAGCTGCTAGCCATCTCTATCTGAACAGCATTATAGCGCAGCAATGTATGCATAGATGTATGTGCTAGAATTGTCCAGTGAAGCTGAGCTACCAGGGTTTTGATGGCTATCCATGATAGCCACGAAAAACATTAAAATACTCGGAAGGAGCAATGCTATGTATGTATGTATGCATTCATTCATTCCAGGACTCGCTCCAGGAGGTCCTAGCAAGAGCGAGCGAGCACTGGAGAGGCTCGTGTAGGTGAGTCGTCAGGGTTAGGGTGGTCACACAACATGCAGCCTTTGGTTGGCCCGATGATTTCATATCAAGCATCCATCAATGGCTCTTACTATGGGCTGGTATCCGTATGGCAGTGTGGCTTGATAAAGAAATCATCGTGGACTGACTGACTGGCTGTGTGACAGATAGGTATCTAGTGCGGGCACGTAAAACATAAGTCACCCTCTCTGCCTGCCCTAAGCCCGGGCTCTTAAGTACGTACGTGGCCAGTATATCTGCCTTGTGTGGTGTGTGTGTGTGTGTGTGTCTGTGTGTAGCTGCTAGCCATCTCTATCTGAACAGCATTATAGCGCAGCAATGTATGCATAGATGTATGTGCTAGAATTGTCCAGTGAAGCTGAGCTACCAGGGTTTTGATGGCTATCCATGATAGCCACGAAAAACATTAAAATACTCGGAAGGAGCAATGCTATGTATGTATGTATGCATTCATTCATTCCAGGACTCGCTCCAGGAGGTCCTAGCAAGAGCGAGCGAGCACTGGAGAGGCTCGTGTAGGTGAGTCGTCAGGGTTAGGGTGGTCACACAACATGCAGCCTTTGGTTGGCCCGATGATTTCATATCAAGCATCCATCAATGGCTCTTACTATGGGCTGGTATCCGTATGGCAGTGTGGCTTGATAAAGAAATCATCGTGGACTGACTGACTGGCTGTGTGACAGATAGGTATCTAGTGCGGGCACGTAAAACATAAGTCACCCTCTCTGCCTGCCCTAAGCCCGGGCTCTTAAGTACGTACGTGGCCAGTATATCTGCCTTGTGTGGTGTGTGTGTGTGTGTGTCTGTGTGTAGCTGCTAGCCATCTCTATCTGAACAGCATTATAGCGCAGCAATGTATGCATAGATGTATGTGCTAGAATTGTCCAGTGAAGCTGAGCTACCAGGGTTTTGATGGCTATCCATGATAGCCACGAAAAACATTAAAATACTCGGAAGGAGCAATGCTATGTATGTATGTATGCATTCATTCATTCCAGGACTCGCTCCAGGAGGTCCTAGCAAGAGCGAGCGAGCACTGGAGAGGCTCGTGTAGGTGAGTCGTCAGGGTTAGGGTGGTCACACAACATGCAGCCTTTGGTTGGCCCGATGATTTCATATCAAGCATCCATCAATGGCTCTTACTATGGGCTGGTATCCGTATGGCAGTGTGGCTTGATAAAGAAATCATCGTGGACTGACTGACTGGCTGTGTGACAGATAGGTATCTAGTGCGGGCACGTAAAACATAAGTCACCCTCTCTGCCTGCCCTAAGCCCGGGCTCTTAAGTACGTACGTGGCCAGTATATCTGCCTTGTGTGTGTGTGTGTGTGTGTGTGTGTCTGTGTGTAGCTGCTAGCCATCTCTATCTGAACAGCATTATAGCGCAGCAATGTATGCATAGATGTATGTGCTAGAATTGTCCAGTGAAGCTGAGCTACCAGGGTTTTGATGGCTATCCATGATAGCCACGAAAAACATTAAAATACTCGGAAGGAGCAATGCTATGTATGTATGTATGCATTCATTCATTCCAGGACTCGCTCCAGGAGGTCCTAGCAAGAGCGAGCGAGCACTGGAGAGGCTCGTGTAGGTGAGTCGTCAGGGTTAGGGTGGTCACACAACATGCAGCCTTTGGTTGGCCCGATGATTTCATATCAAGCATCCATCAATGGCTCTTACTATGGGCTGGTATCCGTATGGCAGTGTGGCTTGATAAAGAAATCATCGTGGACTGACTGACTGGCTGTGTGACAGATAGGTATCTAGTGCGGGCACGTAAAACATAAGTCACCCTCTCTGCCTGCCCTAAGCCCGGGCTCTTAAGTACGTACGTGGCCAGTATATCTGCCTTGTGTGGTGTGTGTGTGTGTGTGTCTGTGTGTAGCTGCTAGCCATCTCTATCTGAACAGCATTATAGCGCAGCAATGTATGCATAGATGTATGTGCTAGAATTGTCCAGTGAAGCTGAGCTACCAGGGTTTTGATGGCTATCCATGATAGCCACGAAAAACATTAAAATACTCGGAAGGAGCAATGCTATGTATGTATGTATGCATTCATTCATTCCAGGACTCGCTCCAGGAGGTCCTAGCAAGAGCGAGCGAGCACTGGAGAGGCTCGTGTAGGTGAGTCGTCAGGGTTAGGGTGGTCACACAACATGCAGCCTTTGGTTGGCCCGATGATTTCATATCAAGCATCCATCAATGGCTCTTACTATGGGCTGGTATCCGTATGGCAGTGTGGCTTGATAAAGAAATCATCGTGGACTGACTGACTGGCTGTGTGACAGATAGGTATCTAGTGCGGGCACGTAAAACATAAGTCACCCTCTCTGCCTGCCCTAAGCCCGGGCTCTTAAGTACGTACGTGGCCAGTATATCTGCCTTGTGTGGTGTGTGTGTGTGTGTGTGTGTAGTACATTTAGCAATTAATTACCAGTAGCAAGGTGGCCCAGGTATTATTTTCATGCAAATTGACAAAGGAACGAGAGTGTGTATTATAGCTGAACTCTAGAAAATTTCACAACAGTACAGCGGTCATTCATACAAAGATAATGAGTGGTTGTTACATACATGTAGGTAGAAGTTTAGTCCTTTTTAACAATCTTATGTATCTCCAAATGTGAGGATCGCAGTGTGTACACACCAGCTATGTTGTCATAAACTACATCGACTGGGAACACTATTGCGTCAAAGCTACATTTGTCTCGACTGGAACTTTGTAGAGCTGGAGCAGTTGCTGAGCCTGGTTTGTCGTCAGTACTGCAACGTTCTTTGCTCCTCGTGACACCAGCCCAGCATCCTTCAGGCAATTCAGGTGCTGAGAAGGGCAGTGTTGGTCTGTGCTCGCAATTTTGTTCTTCCGGCGCTGCTGTGTGGATAGGCTGATGTTTTCAGCGAGTTCGAACTCTTTCATCAAGTTCGCGTACAGTATGTATGTCTCTTCTCCTTCCTGGTAGCAAGGCAGTGTCTTCCCTGCCAGCTCAACTGTTGTTATTTCTGAGGCAGCCATTTACTTGATCGTCTTTGCTACAATTTGCCTCAAAAATGATGGTGGTGCCACTGCCACAGCATTTATACCCATTCAAAGTCACATGTCTGCTCTGTAGTCACACTTTGTACTGCATTTTTCTGCTAGCTAACACTCAAAGTGACACTCATTAGTAAAATATTTCATCACCTCACCTAACAACTGCTAACAATGCATAGCTTTGCTAGCTATTAAGCACTGAAAGTGCCACTAATTAATACAATACTTCAATACCACACTTCGTCTTGCACCCAGACCTTGGCTCCTCCCACTCATTCGGTGAGGGGGAGGAGACAAGTTTCTTCATTAAATGCTATTGTGCAGGTACTGCAGCTACATTCCTATCTAGAGGCCTAGAGTGGGCCAGTCCCTAACTAACCATATCCTTGGTTGTGCTATGGTGTGTAGCTAAGTAGCTGTTGTAACCTTTGTAAGGATATACCTAACCCTAGTGTGAATGCTAAATTTGTTCATTATGCATGAAATGTTCCGGGAATTTTGACTAACCCCAACCAGAGAACAGTAGCCTCCGCTAAGCTTTCACTAACCCTAGTGTGAATGCTAAATTTGTTCATTATGCATGAAATGTTCCGGGAATTTTGACTAACCCCAACCAGAGAACAGTAGCCTCCGCTAAGCTTTCACTAACCCTAGTGTGAATGCAGAAATGTTTCTCTATGCATGAAATGTTATGGGAATTTTGACTAACCCCAACCAGAGAACAGTAGCCTCCGCTAAACTTTCACTAGCCCTAGTGTGAATGCAGAAATGTTTCACTATGCATAAAATGTTATGGGAATTTTGACTAACCCCAACCAGAGAACAGTAGCCAGCTATTGTTCTCTGGTTGGGGTTATAACGTCACTAGGAATGAAGCTAATGATATGCTTTTCTTTCTTTAATTGCAGGAGGTGTTTCCCCGACCTGCCTTGCTTGCATGATCCACCTTCATGGGTTGTAGACACTGCAAACTAAGGACCATATGGTTCTGTGGTGTCTATATTTCATGCTTGTGGAATTTGCTTGAACTCACTCAACCCTTGAACTCTTTGTTCGAACTAATTCTTATTATTTTTCTTTTGTTCATAACTCTATTATTTCCATTTGCCTGATTATATAGTTTCTTCTTCATTTTCTGTTTTTACACATTCTGGAATAATTTCCTGACTCATCCTCCTTAAATATCATCGCTTAATTTGACTCGACCTATATATAATTTTTCATGAATGGTATGCATGAGATAATTACTTAGGGGTATGAGAGCATTACAGACGCACTGTGGAGTGCGCGTGACTCCGCCCACGCCCGAACCTCACCCGGCCCGGTGAAGGCCTTAGCTTACTGCACAAGTGCAACATTTACTGCAATTATGCAGTATGAGCTCTTTCACTGCAAAATTCTGACTATTTAAAATTATATTGGTACAGAGGTGACATCAAGGCTGCTCTACAAACAGGCTATCCCACGGGTCTATACTGACGGCATAGATCACGTAATGACCATGGCTAGCGCTACTACCCATTGCTGTGATCCCATTTCTGTCACTGTGGTGGACACAGCAGTACAGTGACCGTGTAGCTGACGTGCATTAATGTATTCGAAAGCTATTACAACAACAAGTTTGCACAGAGGGCCGTTATACAGCTAAAACTGAACAGCACCACCATACATTATGCGCCGTTGCTAGGGAGGCCTACGCCCATTTTCTGCCAAAATCGGCCATTTTGCTGTTTTAGGGGTTAAACGTGTACTTAAAGTATAGGCGAAAGCCATGGGTAGCACTGCTAACCATGCTGACGTGGCACTTCTTCTTAAGTACTGTTGTATAGGGAAGTTAATGAGCAAAAACGGGCAGACATTTGCACATAGATCCAACCTAGAGTTGTATTTCATCGGCTTTCAATTATAAAGACTGAATTTTTTTGTCCTTCTTTGCAAACTTGCTAAAATTTTTGGCGTGGAATATTTCATCTTGGAGAACGAGATTTTAGGCTTTGCATTACAACTGGAAGTTTCCACTAGCCCCGTTTTCATGCACGAGTAAGAGCTATTTGTACTTGATGGAAACGAGTTGCTTCCACCGCCCAGCAATAGCTACATGGCTAGCAAACGGCTGGCAATCCTACTGAATGGGCGGGGCTCATTGCATGCACGTGACTATTAAGAGGGTACTATACAGTCGTGTTGCAGGAGAGCTCTATCGTATCAAGGTGAGTCCGATAGAATATAAGTCCCACTCTAATATGGGCCTTCATGTAGCCATTACACGGATCGAGCCAGCTCGAGAAGCCCGAGCCCCACCCCTTCTCGGTTTCGGGAAAGGTGGGCTCTCAGCTCCCCCAATGCTCTGTTACCTTAGCCCAAGCCATCTCTATCTGAACAGCATTATAGCGCAGCAATGTATGCATAGATGTATGTGCTAGAATTGTCCAGTGAAGCTGAGCTACCAGGGTTTTGATGGCTATCCATGATAGCCACGAAAAACATTAAAATACTCGGAAGGAGCAATGCTATGTATGTATGTATGCATTCATTCATTCCAGGACTCGCTCCAGGAGGTCCTAGCAAGAGCGAGCGAGCACTGGAGAGGCTCGTGTAGGTGAGTCGTCAGGGTTAGGGTGGTCACACAACATGCAGCCTTTGGTTGGCCCGATGATTTCATATCAAGCATCCATCAATGGCTCTTACTATGGGCTGGTATCCGTATGGCAGTGTGGCTTGATAAAGAAATCATCGTGGACTGACTGACTGGCTGTGTGACAGATAGGTATCTAGTGCGGGCACGTAAAACATAAGTCACCCTCTCTGCCTGCCCTAAGCCCGGGCTCTTAAGTACGTACGTGGCCAGTATATCTGCCTTGTGTGGTGTGTGTGTGTGTGTGTGTGTCTGTGTGTAGCTGCTAGCCATCTCTATCTGAACAGCATTATAGCGCAGCAATGTATGCATAGATGTATGTGCTAGAATTGTCCAGTGAAGCTGAGCTACCAGGGTTTTGATGGCTATCCATGATAGCCACGAAAAACATTAAAATACTCGGAAGGAGCAATGCTATGTATGTATGTATGCATTCATTCATTCCAGGACTCGCTCCAGGAGGTCCTAGCAAGAGCGAGCGAGCACTGGAGAGGCTCGTGTAGGTGAGTCGTCAGGGTTAGGGTGGTCACACAACATGCAGCCTTTGGTTGGCCCGATGATTTCATATCAAGCATCCATCAATGGCTCTTACTATGGGCTGGTATCCGTATGGCAGTGTGGCTTGATAAAGAAATCATCGTGGACTGACTGACTGGCTGTGTGACAGATAGGTATCTAGTGCGGGCACGTAAAACATAAGTCACCCTCTCTGCCTGCCCTAAGCCCGGGCTCTTAAGTACGTACGTGGCCAGTATATCTGCCTTGTGTGGTGTGTGTGTGTGTGTGTCTGTGTGTAGCTGCTAGCCATCTCTATCTGAACAGCATTATAGCGCAGCAATGTATGCATAGATGTATGTGCTAGAATTGTCCAGTGAAGCTGAGCTACCAGGGTTTTGATGGCTATCCATGATAGCCACGAAAAACATTAAAATACTCGGAAGGAGCAATGCTATGTATGTATGTATGCATTCATTCATTCCAGGACTCGCTCCAGGAGGTCCTAGCAAGAGCGAGCGAGCACTGGAGAGGCTCGTGTAGGTGAGTCGTCAGGGTTAGGGTGGTCACACAACATGCAGCCTTTGGTTGGCCCGATGATTTCATATCAAGCATCCATCAATGGCTCTTACTATGGGCTGGTATCCGTATGGCAGTGTGGCTTGATAAAGAAATCATCGTGGACTGACTGACTGGCTGTGTGACAGATAGGTATCTAGTGCGGGCACGTAAAACATAAGTCACCCTCTCTGCCTGCCCTAAGCCCGGGCTCTTAAGTACGTACGTGGCCAGTATATCTGCCTTGTGTGGTGTGTGTGTGTGTGTGTCTGTGTGTAGCTGCTAGCCATCTCTATCTGAACAGCATTATAGCGCAGCAATGTATGCATAGATGTATGTGCTAGAATTGTCCAGTGAAGCTGAGCTACCAGGGTTTTGATGGCTATCCATGATAGCCACGAAAAACATTAAAATACTCGGAAGGAGCAATGCTATGTATGTATGTATGCATTCATTCATTCCAGGACTCGCTCCAGGAGGTCCTAGCAAGAGCGAGCGAGCACTGGAGAGGCTCGTGTAGGTGAGTCGTCAGGGTTAGGGTGGTCACACAACATGCAGCCTTTGGTTGGCCCGATGATTTCATATCAAGCATCCATCAATGGCTCTTACTATGGGCTGGTATCCGTATGGCAGTGTGGCTTGATAAAGAAATCATCGTGGACTGACTGACTGGCTGTGTGACAGATAGGTATCTAGTGCGGGCACGTAAAACATAAGTCACCCTCTCTGCCTGCCCTAAGCCCGGGCTCTTAAGTACGTACGTGGCCAGCTGCTATATTTTAATGTTTTTTGTGGGTATCATGGATACTCATAAGTGTAGTACATTTAGCAATTAATTACCAGTAGCAAGGTGGCCCAGGTATTATTTTCATGCAAATTGACAAAGGAACGAGAGTGTGTATTATAGCCATGAACTCTAGAAAATTTCACAACAGTACAGCGGTCATTCATACAAAGATAATGAGTGGTTGTTACATACATGTAGGTAGAAGTTTAGTCCTTTTTAACAATCTTATGTATCTCCAAATGTGAGGATCGCAGTGTGTACACACCAGCTATGTTGTCATAAACTACATCGACTGGGAACACTATTGCGTCAAAGCTACATTTGTCTCGACTGGAACTTTGTAGAGCTGGAGCAGTTGCTGAGCCTGGTTTGTCGTCAGTACTGCAACGTTCTTTGCTCCTCGTGACACCAGCCCAGCATCCTTCAGGCAATTCAGGTGCTGAGAAGGGCAGTGTTGGTCTGTGCTCGCAATTTTGTTCTTCCGGCGCTGCTGTGTGGATAGGCTGATGTTTTCAGCGAGTTCGAACTCTTTCATCAAGTTCGCGTACAGTATGTATGTCTCTTCTCCTTCCTGGTAGCAAGGCAGTGTCTTCCCTGCCAGCTCAACTGTTGTTATTTCTGAGGCAGCCATTTACTTGATCGTCTTTGCTACAATTTGCCTCAAAAATGATGGTGGTGCCACTGCCACAGCATTTATACCCATTCAAAGTCACATGTCTGCTCTGTAGTCACACTTTGTACTGCATTTTTCTGCTAGCTAACACTCAAAGTGACACTCATTAGTAAAATATTTCATCACCTCACCTAACAACTGCTAACAATGCATAGCTTTGCTAGCTATTAAGCACTGAAAGTGCCACTAATTAATACAATACTTCAATACCACACTTCGTCTTGCACCCAGACCTTGGCTCCTCCCACTCATTCGGTGAGGGGGAGGAGACAAGTTTCTTCATTAAATGCTATTGTGCAGGTACTGCAGCTACATTCCTATCTAGAGGCCTAGAGTGGGCCAGTCCCTAACTAACCATATCCTTGGTTGTGCTATGGTGTGTAGCTAAGTAGCTGTTGTAACCTTTGTAAGGATATACCTAACCCTAGTGTGAATGCTAAATTTGTTCATTATGCATGAAATGTTCCGGGAATTTTGACTAACCCCAACCAGAGAACAGTAGCCTCCGCTAAGCTTTCACTAACCCTAGTGTGAATGCTAAATTTGTTCATTATGCATGAAATGTTCCGGGAATTTTGACTAACCCCAACCAGAGAACAGTAGCCTCCGCT
Organism: Phakellia ventilabrum; assembly: GCA_963921505.1. Classification (NCBI taxonomy): domain Eukaryota; kingdom Metazoa; phylum Porifera; class Demospongiae; order Axinellida; family Axinellidae; genus Phakellia; species Phakellia ventilabrum. Next base: position 6,614,314 of record OY997395.1, on the reverse strand, counting down.
AAGCTTTCACTAACCCTAGTGTGAATGCAGAAATGTTTCTCTATGCATGAAATGTTATGGGAATTTTGACTAACCCCAACCAGAGAACAGTAGCCTCCGCTAAACTTTCACTAGCCCTAGTGTGAATGCAGAAATGTTTCACTATGCATAAAATGTTATGGGAATTTTGACTAACCCCAACCAGAGAACAGTAGCCAGCTATTGTTCTCTGGTTGGGGTTATAACGTCACTAGGAATGAAGCTAATGATATGCTTTTCTTTCTTTAATTGCAGGAGGTGTTTCCCCGACCTGCCTTGCTTGCATGATCCACCTTCATGGGTTGTAGACACTGCAAACTAAGGACCATATGGTTCTGTGGTGTCTATATTTCATGCTTGTGGAATTTGCTTGAACTCACTCAACCCTTGAACTCTTTGTTCGAACTAATTCTTATTATTTTTCTTTTGTTCATAACTCTATTATTTCCATTTGCCTGATTATATAGTTTCTTCTTCATTTTCTGTTTTTACACATTCTGGAATAATTTCCTGACTCATCCTCCTTAAATATCATCGCTTAATTTGACTCGACCTATATATAATTTTTCATGAATGGTATGCATGAGATAATTACTTAGGGGTATGAGAGCATTACAGACGCACTGTGGAGTGCGCGTGACTCCGCCCACGCCCGAACCTCACCCGGCCCGGTGAAGGCCTTAGCTTACTGCACAAGTGCAACATTTACTGCAATTATGCAGTATGAGCTCTTTCACTGCAAAATTCTGACTATTTAAAATTATATTGGTACAGAGGTGACATCTAGGCTGCTCTACAAACAGGCTATCCCACGGGTCTATACTGACGGCATAGATCACGTAATGACCATGGCTAGCGCTACTACCCATTGCTGTGATCCCATTTCTGTCACTGTGGTGGACACAGCAGTACAGTGACCGTGTAGCTGACGTGCATTAATGTATTCGAAAGCTATTACAACAACAAGTTTGCACAGAGGGCCGTTATACAGCTAAAACTGAACAGCACCACCATACATTATGCGCCGTTGCTAGGGAGGCCTACGCCCATTTTCTGCCAAAATCGGCCATTTTGCTGTTTTAGGGGTTAAACGTGTACTTAAAGTATAGGCGAAAGCCATGGGTAGCACTGCTAACCATGCTGACGTGGCACTTCTTCTTAAGTACTGTTGTATAGGGAAGTTAATGAGCAAAAACGGGCAGACATTTGCACATAGATCCAACCTAGAGTTGTATTTCATCGGCTTTCGATTATAAAGACTGAATTTTTTTGTCCTTCTTTGCAAACTTGCTAAAATTTTTGGCGTGGAATATTTCATCTTGGAGAACGAGATTTTAGGCTTTGCATTACAACTGGAAGTTTCCACTAGCCCCGTTTTCATGCACGAGTAAGAGCTATTTGTACTTGATGGAAACGAGTTGCTTCCACCGCCCAGCAATAGCTACATGGCTAGCAAACGGCTGGCAATCCTACTGAATGGGCGGGGCTCATTGCATGCACGTGACTATTAAGAGGGTGCTATACAGTCGTGTTGCAGGAGAGCTCTATCGTATCAAGGTGAGTCCGATAGAATATAAGTCCCACTCTAATATGGGCCTTCATGTAGCCATTACACGGATCGAGCCAGCTCGAGAAGCCCGAGCCCCACCCCTTCTCGGTTTCGGGAAAGGTGGGCTCTCAGCTCCCCCAATGGCTCTGTTACCTTAGCCCAAGCCATCTCTATCTGAGCAGCATTATAGCGCAACAATGTATGCATAGATGTATGTGCTAGAATTGTCCAGTGAAGCTGAGCTACCAGGGTTTTGATGGCTATCCATGATAGCCACGAAAAACATTAAAATACTCGGAAGGAGCAATGCTATGTATGTATGTATGCATTCATTCATTCCAGGACTCGCTCCAGGAGGTCCTAGCAAGAGCGAGCGAGCACTGGAGAGGCTCGTGTAGGTGAGTCGTCAGGGTTAGGGTGGTCACACAACATGCAGCCTTTGGTTGGCCCGATGATTTCATATCAAGCATCCATCAATGGCTCTTACTATGGGCTGGTATCCGTATGGCAGTGTGGCTTGATAAAGAAATCATCGTGGACTGACTGACTGGCTGTGTGACAGATAGGTATCTAGTGCGGGCACGTAAAACATAAGTCACCCTCTCTGCCTGCCCTAAGCCCGGGCTCTTAAGTACGTACGTGGCCAGTATATCTGCCTTGTGTGGTGTGTGTGTGTGTGTGTCTGTGTGTAGCTGCTAGCCATCTCTATCTGAACAGCATTATAGCGCAGCAATGTATGCATAGATGTATGTGCTAGAATTGTCCAGTGAAGCTGAGCTACCAGGGTTTTGATGGCTATCCATGATAGCCACGAAAAACATTAAAATACTCGGAAGGAGCAATGCTATGTATGTATGTATGCATTCATTCATTCCAGGACTCGCTCCAGGAGGTCCTAGCAAGAGCGAGCGAGCACTGGAGAGGCTCGTGTAGGTGAGTCGTCAGGGTTAGGGTGGTCACACAACATGCAGCCTTTGGTTGGCCCGATGATTTCATATCAAGCATCCATCAATGGCTCTTACTATGGGCTGGTATCCGTATGGCAGTGTGGCTTGATAAAGAAATCATCGTGGACTGACTGACTGGCTGTGTGACAGATAGGTATCTAGTGCGGGCACGTAAAACATAAGTCACCCTCTCTGCCTGCCCTAAGCCCGGGCTCTTAAGTACGTACGTGGCCAGTATATCTGCCTTGTGTGGTGTGTGTGTGTGTGTGTCTGTGTGTAGCTGCTAGCCATCTCTATCTGAACAGCATTATAGCGCAGCAATGTATGCATAGATGTATGTGCTAGAATTGTCCAGTGAAGCTGAGCTACCAGGGTTTTGATGGCTATCCATGATAGCCACGAAAAACATTAAAATACTCGGAAGGAGCAATGCTATGTATGTATGTATGCATTCATTCATTCCAGGACTCGCTCCAGGAGGTCCTAGCAAGAGCGAGCGAGCACTGGAGAGGCTCGTGTAGGTGAGTCGTCAGGGTTAGGGTGGTCACACAACATGCAGCCTTTGGTTGGCCCGATGATTTCATATCAAGCATCCATCAATGGCTCTTACTATGGGCTGGTATCCGTATGGCAGTGTGGCTTGATAAAGAAATCATCGTGGACTGACTGACTGGCTGTGTGACAGATAGGTATCTAGTGCGGGCACGTAAAACATAAGTCACCCTCTCTGCCTGCCCTAAGCCCGGGCTCTTAAGTACGTACGTGGCCAGTATATCTGCCTTGTGTGGTGTGTGTGTGTGTGTGTCTGTGTGTAGCTGCTAGCCATCTCTATCTGAACAGCATTATAGCGCAGCAATGTATGCATAGATGTATGTGCTAGAATTGTCCAGTGAAGCTGAGCTACCAGGGTTTTGATGGCTATCCATGATAGCCACGAAAAACATTAAAATACTCGGAAGGAGCAATGCTATGTATGTATGTATGCATTCATTCATTCCAGGACTCGCTCCAGGAGGTCCTAGCAAGAGCGAGCGAGCACTGGAGAGGCTCGTGTAGGTGAGTCGTCAGGGTTAGGGTGGTCACACAACATGCAGCCTTTGGTTGGCCCGATGATTTCATATCAAGCATCCATCAATGGCTCTTACTATGGGCTGGTATCCGTATGGCAGTGTGGCTTGATAAAGAAATCATCGTGGACTGACTGACTGGCTGTGTGACAGATAGGTATCTAGTGCGGGCACGTAAAACATAAGTCACCCTCTCTGCCTGCCCTAAGCCCGGGCTCTTAAGTACGTACGTGGCCAGTATATCTGCCTTGTGTGGTGTGTGTGTGTGTGTGTCTGTGTGTAGCTGCTAGCCATCTCTATCTGAACAGCATTATAGCGCAGCAATGTATGCATAGATGTATGTGCTAGAATTGTCCAGTGAAGCTGAGCTACCAGGGTTTTGATGGCTATCCATGATAGCCACGAAAAACATTAAAATACTCGGAAGGAGCAATGCTATGTATGTATGTATGCATTCATTCATTCCAGGACTCGCTCCAGGAGGTCCTAGCAAGAGCGAGCGAGCACTGGAGAGGCTCGTGTAGGTGAGTCGTCAGGGTTAGGGTGGTCACACAACATGCAGCCTTTGGTTGGCCCGATGATTTCATATCAAGCATCCATCAATGGCTCTTACTATGGGCTGGTATCCGTATGGCAGTGTGGCTTGATAAAGAAATC